>OZ004695.1:28537027-28577665 GCA_963924545.1 Pogonocherus hispidulus
TTCCAGTTATGTTTATAAAATAATTATTGAACTGATCGGGTGAAAGATTAGCAGTTGTAATATTTGAAATGCCCTTGTGGCTGTTAATCAGCCTCCAAAGAGTTTGTTGGGGATTGTTATAACTTTGCATACAATTTTCATTGGCTGTTTGTTTAGATTTAACTATGGCACGTTTGTAGTCATTCTTGAAATTGTTCAAGATTTCCTTGTGGTTTTCTGTTGGTTTTCTTTTGTAATAATCATCAACAGAATTCAAATAGTGCGCATATTTTTGAGGTCATTATTGAACCATTTTATCAGGGTGGAATGTGAACTTTTCACTGTCCGATGTTATAATGATAAAAAGTTATTTATTGCTAAAGGAAAAAGTGAATTAATTTTGCAAAGCAATAATTGTCATCGGCGTATAGATGATAAATGACGTTCGAATTTCCATTTTCCAAATACACATTGAGATTATAAATAATTTGATCGTGTGGAGGGTGAAACACGTCAAAATGTTATTGGTAGGAGATGCCGAAAACAACTACTCCACGGGCAATATGCCCCGACTAGCGTTGCATTACATCAACATCTCCATGGATGTTGATAATTAGACAATAATTGTCAGACAGGTAGTAGCAAAGACCCATAGAGGGCACAGTGTATTTCACTGTATCTCGCCACTACACGGCATCTCCTACCAATAATTAAGTAGGATTGTCTTCCTCAAAGACAATAGAGGTCACTGTAATGGCATCTGCATAAAAGCAGATCGTTATCTGTCTGTCAATTAGACAATAATTGTCAGACAGGTAGTAGCAAAGACCCATAGAGGGCACAGTGTATTTCACTGTATCTCGCCACTACAACGGCATCTCCTACCAATAATTAAGTAGGATTGTCTTCCTCAAAGACAATAGAGGTCGCTGTAATGGCATCTGCATAAAAGCAGATCGTTATCTGTCTGTCAATTAGACAATAATTGTCAGACAGGTAGTAGCAAAGACCCATAGAGGGCACAGTGTATTTCACTGTATCTCGCCACTACAACGTGGAGTAGTTGTTTTCGGCATCTCCTACCAATAGTTAAGTAGGATTGTCTTCCTCAAAGACAATAGAGGTCGCTGTAATGGCATCTGCATAAAAGCAGATCGTTATCTGTCTGTCAATTGGACAATAATTGTCAAACAGGTAGTGGCAAAGACCCATAGAGGGCACAGTGTATTTCACTGTATCTCGCCACTACAAACGTCAAAATGTTTTTAAAAAACTGTACCTAAATAAGCATCTATATACTTCGATACTTCTAGTATCGTAACTGAGATCGAACCCAAAAGCAGTGTAACTGGAACGTGCTGTTACAACATGCAAGACAACATGCAAGTGCATGTTGTAACAGCACTTTACACTTTTTCTTAACTGCCACTTTTGGAGCACAGTGGTGGTGCGGAAAGGAGAACTAATACATCACTATTGAGATATTCAAAGTTTCTTCCTTTCCTGCGCTAGCAATAAAAACCAGACATAAAGCGATGACTTGCAATAAAGAAGGATTTTACTTTCCGTCTCGTCTCGTGGCATTAACTTATTTATATTTTCTTGAAGAAAACTAGTAGATACAAATTTAAATATTGTCCAATGCCCACCAAGGTTGCGACGCCCCACGTTGGTGGGCGTCAGCACTGAATAGACTAACTAGAAAAGCCAAGACTAAAACAGACAACACTTGTAGTAGATGATGACGGCTAGTCTAAGCGAAGGATAATATTGTGATATCAGACTTATTTTATGAACTACCTTGTTGACTTGGCATTTGAAATAATATTTTCTCTATTTTTAAATATACCTATAGTTATTTTAACTTTCACTTAAACCCATATTTTATTCTTGGATTTATGATATGTTAATTTATAATAAAGATAAGGTCATGTTTTTGGTTTTCAATATAATGATTAGTATTTTAAATGTCCCAATGAAACCATGGAATTAATTTAAAATAATAAAATAGTAACTCGCTTACTATTGTCAGTGAGTTATTGAATGTGTGTATAATAAAGTAAATTATTTAGCACAGAACATATATTCCCGTGCGATGTAACTTAAATTTTCATTTTGAAGAATTATATTTATGAAATTAGAAATATCAGACATTTAAACAATTAAAAATAATATAGTTACGAATTTCAGTAATAAACACTAATTCCTGAAGTGTCATTTGATAATATAGCAGCCAGCTGAGTCTAAATTTGGACAAGATGATAGTAAATTCTTATACCTAAATGTATTTAGGAGTAAATAAAAGATTAGGCTTTTAACAGATTTAATACCATTTTAATAGTAAATATAATTTATAGTGATAAATCATTAAATTAACACACAATATAAAAGCAATTTAAGTGACATAATTAAACTGTAAAATATGTATAAATATACAGAATATAAAAAAATGGTTTTGTGTAAAAAGAGTACCCTCTTTACTTTTATAAGCTTTAACAGACTGTTCCTTCAAGAGTACGTTTGCGTTTCTTTCTCAAAAAAGTCAATCATATAGAGAATGTATTAATTATAGAATATTGTATATTTTATAATATGTACCTATAATACTCATAGTAACTCTATTTAAAAACCTCATTTCTGACTTTTGAGTTCTTAGATCATATCATATATAGAATTCCATAAAAATACCAAATTAATTATAACTGCATATTCTCATCTATTACCAATACACATATTTGTTGAAGACTGTCGATTAATTAGTTTCAGATATATATATAGTTAAAAATACGAAGGCTCTATAATTCTTTAAGTAGCTACAGGAGTTCTAGTTCTATTACGCACCTTAAACCTTGTAAATTGTCCTTCAAGTCTTAATAATAATATTAATAATAATAATAATAATAATAATAATAATAATAATAATAATAATAATAATAATAATAAAAATAATAATAATCAGAATAATAATAATAACAATAGTAATAATAATAAAATATATTGTGGAGCAAAAGATACACTGCTTTCGGAACTGAAGATCATACCGGCATGCCGAAATTCGACAGATCTTCTAGCTGGAAGAAGGCTGTCATTCTCGGCTCATTACGTCTACTCAGGGCACACGATTCCCAGACTCAGTAGTTACTCACCCCACGGACGTGGAGAGTAGCTACTGATAACAACCAGCGGGCGACCCTGAGAATCGGAGCCAGGGAACCGGTCGACTGAATCTCAACAAATAATAATAATAATAATAATAATCATAATAATAACAATAATAATAATAATAATTACAGGAAATACAGAATTTAGAATAATTAGTGCAGTAATATGGTTAATATAGATACACAGAAATGCAAAAAAATAACAAAACTAGGTATAGGAAAAAAAGAATAAAAATGTGCTATTGTGTCTTTGACACAACAAGTCTAAATGCTCTAGAGAAATAGACGCAAACCTATACAGTGTCCCCCTAAAGTTGTGCACAAATTCATTGTTAGGTAAACAAAAGAAATTATTAAAAATTCCCGAAACAGATCGCAATTTTTGAATTTATTTTACTATTTTTTCAAATAATAATTTAATATACAGGGTGACCTATGTTCGAATAATGACGTCATCACAATTTTTTTTAAATGAAACACCCCACTTTTTTCCAATTTTCGGATTGCCCTAACTGAGCTGATTCCAAAAATATACCACAAGTTGCTTCTAATTGTTACGGGGAGGACTACAATACCCAAATTATTTACAAATACTAAATTTATTTACAAATAAATAAACGTACTAAAAATTGGATCAAAGCACCAGAAACAACTAAATTAAATGTTCAAATTGTTGACCATTTACTGCCAAACAATGGGCCAGACGGGAAACAAATTCTTGCTGTACATTCCCAATGACTTCAGGCGGGATCGCTCGAACTTCTTGCCAAATTCGTTCCTTGAGATCGTTAATACTGTTTAGTTTATTGACGTATATTTTGCTTTTTACATAACCCCAAAGAAAAAAGTCGAGCTGTGTTAAATCTGGTAATCTGGCGGGCAATTCCTTAGGTCCTCTTCTGCCAATCCAGTGATGAGGAAACTCATCATCTAAATAGCGGCGAACAGCGATGGCATAGTGCGGTGGTGCACCGTCTTGCTGAAACCAAATGGTTTCACTGGGCAAATCTGGATCTTCTTCATTTGGAAATAGAACAATCAAGGAAGGAACTAAATCGAACTGAAGAAATTCCAAATATCTTGCACCATCTAAATTTTCTTCAAAGAAATACGGCCCCAAAATTCGATTATCAACAATTCCGGCCCAAAAATTGACCTTTTGGGGATGCTGAGTGTGTGCTTCCATAATCCAATGTGGATTGCGATCTGACCAGTACCGACAATTCTGTTTATTGACATTCCATTCAAATAAAAAGACGCCTCGTCGGAGAAAATTATGCGTTTGACAAAATCCGGATCTGCCTGACATTCTTCCATCATCATTTCGCAAAATTCTGTGCGTCTGTCGAAATCATCGTCAGATAATTCTTGTACTAAGTGGACTTTGTAGGGATGATATTTGTTTCTCTGAAGAAGTCTACTTAATGTACTTTCACCCATTCCTAAATTATCTGCTACGACTCTCAGACTGGATTGCGGTTTTCATGAATGGTCATGAGGGCTTGTAACTGCACTTCTTCATCTACAGTCGGTCGGCCAGATCTGGGCATATCTTTAACATGATCATGATTTCGAAACTTTGCTTCAGTTTGGCTAACCGTGGATCGATTTATTGGTGTGGACGATTGGGATGCCTTTCATTAAACAGAACACAAACTTCCTCATGAGTTCTAATTCTATCACCATATCCGATCATCATAAGAATTTCAATCCGTTCGGTTTCACTTAGAATCATGTTTTTTAATTAATTTAAAAATACTCAATATTTTAAGGAAGAATCATTCAAAATGGAATTACTTGTACAACTTAACAAACTATTTATTATTATTATTCTTATTATTATTATTCTTGATTGCCTGCAAGAAATACACGAGCACGTTCTATCAGGCAGATAAAATTAAAAAATCATCAAAGAAATTATAGCAAAAAATAATGACATTTTAAAATGATATGTGGTGCTTTGATTCAATTTTTAGTACGTTTATTTATTTGTAAATAAATTTAGTATTTGTAAATGATTTGGGTACTGTTGTCCTCCCTGTAACAATTAGAACCAACTTATGGTATATTTTTGGAATCGGCTCAGTTAGAGAAATCCTAAAATTGGAAAAAAAATTGGGGTGTTCCATGTAAAAAAAATTGTGATGACGTCATTACTCGAACATAGGTCACCCTGTATATTAAATTATTATTTGAAAAAATAGTAAATTAAATTCAAAAATCGACCTGTTTCGGGAATTTTGAATAATTTCTTTTGTTTACCTAACAATGAATTTGTGCACAACTTTAGGGGGACACTGTATATATATTCGTCGATACCGTGAGCTATGAGAAAATTGTGGCATACTTGGACCTGTATTAACATTGATAGAGTGGTTTATCGAGGAGGCAGAGCAGTTTGTACAAACTGATGATGTTATCAGTGAGTCTACATTAATTAAATTTGTACCTATTGGACCTATTTTTTTTAATATATTAACAATATATCTTCAGTGGAACATATCACAGGTAACATATAGCATAGGCAACAAATCAGATACGTGGTAAAACTTAAAAACTACTGCTGAAAAATAATTTAAAAAATAAAATTATGGTTTGATTATAATCTCCTCGACGTTATTTTAATAAAACACATTATCTACCATTTACCTCATACAAAAATACTTACCTAACGTTGGCAGTCTAAACATCGACAATAATCTCAGATAACAGAGGTCGAGTCCCTAAAAGATTTAGGTACTTATTATAATAGATAAGCACTTTCGAGGGGACCTGCAAATAGACAATGTTATACAAAAGGTTAGAAGCTTAATACCAAAAATTAAATATTTGAAAATATTTCTTAGCAAAAATATTTGAAAATATTATATTTTTCATTAATTCAAACACAGTTACAGTTTGATATATTAAGATGGAAGGAGTATCTAAGGAATATGTAATGTAACAAATTTAACTAATATTCAAAAATAGATTTTAAAAATTATTTTTAATGAAGAATATATTTGTCCCACAAAACTTTATACAAAGAAAGTGAAATATTTGATTTGAGAAAGTTATATGTGTTATCAATCTTAAAATATTGATACAAAAATAATAAACTTGGTTCTAAAATAGATCATAATTATGAAACAAGATATTGTGAGGAAAACAGTTGTCCTTTTGTGACCAGTAGAAAACAAGTCTGTTGGACAAAAATGTTATAAGTACTTGCACAGACAAGAAAGTAATATTTGTCTGTGGTACTTGGCATTAAGAATATCCAATGTGTTACATATGAAGAATATCAAATATATATGTAAAATTGCTTTATACAGGGCGCCCTATTTCTTGACCCGTTGCATGGGTAACTTTTTTATTAGTAGAGATACAAAAACGCTTAAATGAGCAAATTAGTGCACTTTCGTATTAGTAATTCTACGGTAAGGCGAAAAATTATATACGGGGGAAGGTTGAAAAGTTATTGACAAAAAACGAAAAATCCAACTTTTCTATTATCCCTCGCAGCTCGTTCATTTGAAGAGTTAGAGAAAAATGCTTCACATGTTTTTTTGCAGTATTTTTCATGTAAAATGACATGCACTTGCTACTTTTTATATATCTCTTAAAATGGTTGAGAATCACAGTAAAATATATTTTTTTTAAATGTAATGGATAGGTGGCTGTGACATTAACCGAAAGTCCCCTTTTTTCTCTTTCAGATGATATAACATAGTCCATATTTTATCCTTACAAAAGTAATAATAATCGTTGTTTTTAAAGAAAGTTTATTGTCACATCAAGAATGCTATGGAAATAAAACAAAAAATAAGATTCCTGATATTTTTAAAAACGTCTAGTTGGCATTAATTATTGACAGATCATAAGTGACATTTTTAGTTTTTGTTAAGTAGTTTATTGTTTATTATTAATACTGCATACAAAATAATAGTGTTGCAAATATGTACACCAACGAAGAGAAAAATGATATGCTATTTTGTTATTATAACCAAAATCGAGATGCACAAGCTGCAGCGAATCTTTATTTTGAAACTTACATGGAACGAAGACAACCCCATCATAGAATATTTAGACAGCTGGAAAATAATATACGATTATACGGTTCTTTTTCAAAGCCTAAGGATAAAAGAAACTTCAATAAAGACACTGAAATAAATGTTTTGGCTTATGTAAATTTTAAACCTGATTCTTCAACTGCAGAAATTGCACATCACTGCAACACTTCCAAGGAAACTGTAAGAGCTATTTTAAAAGGTAACAATTTAAAGCCTTATCATTATTCCATATGCAATACTTTATATCCAGCTGATAATCAAAGAAGGATGACATTTTGTCGATGGTACATTTCAAAATGCGAAGAGGATCTGGACTTCTGGAAAAAGATTTTATTCAGTGATGAAAGTAGATTTACCAACAATGGTATTTTTAACCGCCATAATAACATAATGTGGTGCCGAGAAAATCCACATCTTGTTTCTGAAAGAAGAAATCAACGTCAATTTGGGATAAATGTGTGGTGTGGAATTTTTTGTGGCAAAATTATTCTCCCATATTTTTACGAAGATAATTTGAATGCGAATAATTACCTTCATTTTCTAAGGAATACTCTAACAGAGGAATATTTAAATGAATTACCACTTCATATTTTTAGAAATCTTAAATACTTCCAACACGATGGAGCACCTGCGCATAATTCCCGCGAGGTAAAACAATATTTACATGAACAGTTTGATAATGTTATAGGAAATAGAATGGATATCGACTGGCCAGCGCGAACACCTGATTTGACCCCCTTAGATTTCTTTCTTTGGGGGTTATTGAAAGATAAAGTTTATGAGACAGCTCCTCTAGATATAGAGGATCTAAAAGTCAGGATTCAAGATGCAATTAGAAGCATACATGGACATACAATAAATCATGTTTTAAGAAGTATCCAGAAACGTTGCTTACTATGTATCCAACAGGATGGTGGTCATTTCGAACATTTACTTCAATATAATTAATTAATTAATAATTTCTGTTCTCAAAACATTCTTTTGTTCCATAATCCATAGCATTCTTGATGTGACAATAAACTTTCTTTAAAAACAACGATTATTATTACTTTTGTAAGGATAAAATATGGACTATGTTATATCATCTGAAAGAGAAAAAAGGGGACTTTCGGTTAATGTCACAGCCACCTATCCATTACATTTAAAAAAAATATATTTTACTGTGATTTTCAACCATTTTAAGAGATATATAAAAAGTAGCAAGTGCATGTCATTTTACATGAAAAATACTGCAAAAAACATGTGAAGCATTTTTCTCTAACTCTTCAAATGAACGAGCTACGAGGGATAATAGTAAAGTTGGATTTTTCGTTTTTTGTCAATAACTTTTCAACCTTCCCCCGTATATAATTTTTCGCCTTACCGTAGAATTACTAATACGAAACTGCACTAATTTGCTCATTTAAGCGTTTTTGTATCTCTACTAATAAAAAAGTTACCCATGCAACGGGTCAAGAAATAGGGCGCCCTGTATACACATACAAGTAGTATACCTTAGTTTACACATACAAGTAATTTACCTATGCAATGTAAATATTGTTCTAACTAAAGAAACATTATATCATTATTATAGTATACTTTTATCCTGATTATATTTTTTCTGTCAATTATATTGTTGACCTAAACTGTGAAAAAGACAAATGTTTAGTTAGTTAACGAGAAATATTCAAGATTTCGGCATATATTTTCTTGGTCTCAATTTAAAGATGTAATCAAAAAGAAAAACTGAAACAACTTTATAAACATCACCTTTTTACATTTAGGATTAGCTAATTTTTATGGGTAGCAAAATAATGTTAGTTGCCTTATTTCATACTTATATTCCATTTCATTGTTTAAAACTTGTATTTTAAATTTATAACTAAATACAATCAAGATATACCTAGGTATCTAAGTACATACCTACCAGAATCTGTTTATTACTGTTGTTATTGTTATATTATTTTACAAGAACGGTGTTATAAATCATTTAACTTTCCAACTAGCACATATTCAAAATATAGGCATAGATTCTACCAAATAACAGATAATATTATTAGTACAAAATTAGTCATCTTTTTGATACTAATGAAGATGATACCCTAAATAAGCAAGTTCTCATTTTAACAATAACATGATTTACTGTGTGGTGTGATATTCAAATGTATCTATCTTTAGATGCTATTTACTCTTAGTTCACTAACAATTACTAATATTTGCAGGTAGAAGATTGGCTCTAGCAACAGCTAATGTTATTTACCAACGGGAAAGCTTTCCGCAACGCAATAATATTAAAGAAAGATGGTTTCCTGGCACAACAAATCCTAACCAAAACACTGATTTTTATTATAAAAAACTTACTCTCAAAAATATATTATACGAACTGAGCAAAATTCAATGCAGAGACGTAAGGAGTCTAAATACACATACCTAGCAACAATGTTGGATCTTACTATTCTTTTTATCAATTTAAATATTTAAAAATTAGTACTCAACACTTTATATCTATAACTTACAAGTGGTAGTCTTACCAACACCATATTTTTTTTTTTTGGAATTACACCACTTGTAAAACAATAGAAATAATAAAAAAAGAAACATTTTAAATTAATAAAAGATACTTTCATAGCATTTATTTGAAGGAAATGCCGAAAACAACTACTCCACGAGCAAGGTGCCCCGACTGGCATTGCATTAACCCGGCATCTCCATAGGAGTCGCTACATCTTTTATCGAGATCAACCAGCAGGCACTGACCGGTTTCGCGCTTATTATGGGCTCGTCAGAGTGCCTTAGGAACCGTTGAACGATTTTGCGACATGATTGCCTAATGAGCATCGTGAAGTACTAAGGGCCCAAAGAGGACACTACGATGTGTTTCTCACCACTATTAATACTTTCATTATACAGAGGGTTTTTGGGGAAGGTTTTAAAAGTTTGCCTTCAACTACACTTAGAGTTCTTATTTTCATTACTTCTGGATGCCCTATTTCTTATATAACAGGGGATATAATTCCGAAAGAAACTACGATGAATAATGATGTGTCTGAGTGATGTCAGTAAGAATATTTGACTAATTTACATAGAAAACAAAATTTAGAAATTCATTGTTACTGGTTTTTGACCTTATCTGAGGATGATATAGGATAAGAGGAAACCCAAGGTGAGACGCATCAGACAATGCCTAACATGGAAAAAACAAATAAACTACACATGCTTTGTTACTAAAAATCCACATATCTGGAAACAACATCAACACAATATAGAAAAAAGGTCTATTGGTTAATAAAGAGTTACCTACTGAAAAATAATAGACCCATATTTCTATAAATTGAGGAAGTTAAAAGAAATTGCAGATAAATTAGAAATAATCCGAACACGGAAACCATCCCGGAAACATTCACACAAAAATTCAAAATCACACGATAAAAACAATAAAACTAGTATTCAATACATATCTAATAAATGAAATAAAAATAAATGTTATCAAATGGAAAGACACCGACCCTATGAGAAGACCATTCCTACCCTGTATTAAATACTCAAAAAGCATAAACAGTATAATTAAAGCAATAAACAACAATATTATCCCACCCCACAAACACCTTCTCGTATACGCTTATGCAACTGCCACAATTACGTTAAATAAACAAATAATCATAACTATTGCTGACAATAAAATTAAAACTCTTAAACCAAGATGAGAGATAAAACTAGAAAATAAAATAGAACAACTGTGGTAGAACAGGCTAATACATCAAAGGAAATAAAATAAAATTAATATTGAAAAAATATCCCGTATAATCAATAACAAAAAACAAACAACAGAAGAAACGCTTGACATGCTAAAATAATAATTTGTGGTATATTTAGCTCGTTTAAAATGATATAAAGAAACAAATGAAAGAAAATCGAAAAATGCAATGTTTACAAATAAAGAAAAACTTTTTATCGAAATCTAACAGACAGCGACAAAACATATAATACTACCAACTAAAGCACACCTTAGTGACACCAGAAGGTGCAGGTTTTGCGGACACGATGACGAGGACTCCATTCACATTCTCTATCGCTGTGCCTGCCTTATGTTCAAGAGACACAAACATCTGGATGCAGCATTTCTCCTACACCAGGATATTAGAGAGCTTCCCCTAGAACGCCTGTTGGCCTATACGCATAGCACGGGTCTCTTCCAATAGCTCTCGCCTAGCGGCAGGCACAATGGGTCGAAAGACCTGAGTGCTGCGGGTAACCGCGCCGCCATCCAACAACAACAACAAAGCACAAATAATATAATTCTGAAATACATTGTAGTCAAATCCTACCACTTTTAACCAAAGCGCTAAATTGCTACAAATAGAATTAAAAAAACATAAAAATACACCGGACAAGCAGACTGTCTTATAACTGATGACGAATTAACAACAACAATACAGAAAACGGATAATTGGCATAATGCCTAGGGAAAGATCACATATATAATTATTGGTACAAACAATTTACAAATAATTAAAATTATTGAAAATCCGGAAAATATGCCACCGTTTATTACATGACGTTTATTCAACCTAAAGATAAATAAATCCAACCTAATTATGGGCCTATCACCTTTCTAGAATATATTTATAAAAATATGACAGAAACAATAATAATATGTAATACAATAGGCAAACATTTGTAACAATAATATACTAACGGAGGAAGAAAATGAATGCCAAAAAATGAGCCAAGGATGCAAGGATAATAATAGATACTATAATAATGAAGCAAGTTTAAACCAAATTAGAATAAAACATAGAATAAAATGCTGCACATAAATTTACGTAAGTAGAAAATAATATATTTAGTCTACACTAGTAAGAAAAGAAGAGAGAAGGGGGTTGTGATAGATATAAAAATTAATCTCTAAACAAATAAATTCATTAAACATATTTTTAAAAAATGTCCTGCCCATTTTATATAATTTTAAATAATTTGCTGTGCGTGAGTATATCCAGTCTTTGGATAATAATTATAAAAAAATATTATTCCACAACTTGCGACAAATAAAAATGTGTAGCATATTTTGTTGTGTTTTGTAAGCAATACCTACATTTTCATGAGTGACCAAATCGAAAGTAACTTAAATAACGTAACGTAATTTAAATTAAATTAAAAACACAACTAGACAGCACAATCAGACAACCCCCTAATATGAAGTTGTCTGTAGAGAGTTACACATTGAAAAAACTCTGAAAACTGAAAAGCCAAATACCCTAAACCCACCAATATTGCTCGTGCTGGAGCTGCCTACCGAGAAATGCTGCCACAACACACTCTAGGTCCCTGCGCTACTCTGGCGGTCAAATTTATTTAGAATAATTGTTGTAACTGTCACACATAATTTATAATTTAACCATTTTTGGATATTAATACCTTCTACTAGACATATTTCTAAAGACAGCCATAGCAGAAACACGTATCGTACATTAGGTCAAGAAAGACTCATTATAATTCATACGCCAACTATAATTTCAGTTTAATTAGTGAAAAAGTAGAGAATGAAATTTTCTATAAATAATGTTGCTTTCACGAATCCACTACAGCCAAAATCACATTTTTCTATTTAAAATAAACATTTAAGTAGGTATGCTCTGAACATATCTATATTTCATATGATGATAACAGTATAAAAAAGAAAAAAATATAAAACTTGAGGTTATTTCAAGATATGTCATAATATAATAAGTAGTGGGGAGGTGTAAATAGTACGCATAATAGTTGTTTATACTTAATATATTGTAACGTTTGTCTAACCTCCAAACAGATTAAACCAGCTTGTTCGACAAAACAACACAAATCTTTATTGTCACTAGATACAAACTTCAACTATTTTTCACAACTGTCAACACAAATTCCTTAGTTTGACGTTTCGGTTGAACGCGCTCACGCTTTTAACTAAAAACTCCCCGTCCTCTTGAAATCGCGAGTATTTATATATTTTTCAAGCTTCTGGAATATTCGGGAGCTTCTTTTTGGATTCCGGAACATAATGGAACGATTCTATGACTTAAATGAAAATTCTAGATTAGAAACGTCAACCTAAAGATTTTACAAATATTAATTTACAAACAATAAGAAATGAATTAACAAAACAGACATTCACTAGCAAGGTAGGTGAGCTTCCGTAACACTGCTCCCCTCTCAGAACTGATCGTCTCGATCAGGTTACTCCATTGTCCGCATGGTGTTCTTGATAAGGCGTCAGTCGATCTATGTGAACAATCTTCATTTTGGATTGAGGATTTCTTTGGATCCTATACACGACATCGTTTAACCTGGTCACAATCGAATAAGGGCCTTCCCAAGATCTCTGTAATTTAGGTGATTTGCCCTTAGTCCTCTTTGGGTTGTACAGCCAAACTTTATCATTTTCATGAAACCCACTACTGTTGGCACGTAAGTCGTAACGGGTCTTCATTCTGTCACTTTCTATTCTCAGCTTTTCTCGTACCTCCTCATGTACCAACTTTATTCGATCTTTCAGGTGGCGGAGATAGTCACTGATATTTTCCTGATGTTCTGGTCTATTTGCAATGAGGTCTATTGGTAGACGTAATTCGTTGCCAAAAATCACACTGGCTGGTGTTTTACCAGTGGTTTCGTGAACTGCCGCTCTATATGCTAAGAGAAATGGAGGAAGGCAGGTGTCCCAGTTGGTCTGCTTTTCATTCACGGCAGTTTTCAGGAAATTTTCAATGGTTCGATTGAATCTCTCGACCATTCCATCTGATTGTGGATGAAGAGGTGTTGTTCTAGTTTTCGAGATACCTAGTAGTTGGCAAACATTCTGAAATACCTCAGATTCGAAGTTCCGTCCTTGGTCAGAATGAATTTCCCTCGGAACTCCATAACGGCATATCCAGTTTTCAAATAGGACCTCTGCTACGGTGATTGTTTCCTGATTAGGTATAGGATATATTTCTGGCCACTTGCTGAAGTAGTCCATAGCTACCAAGATATAACGATTGCCAGAGTCACTTCGAGGAAATGGGCCAGCTATGTCAATAGCTATTCTTTCGAATGGAGCACCGACATTGTACTGCTTCATCTGTCCGCGACTTCGAGTCATTGGTCCCTTACTAGAGGCGCAGGTTTCACAATGCCGGCACCACTCTTCCACATCGGAACGACTCCCAAGCCAGTAGAATCGCTCTCTGACTTTGTTCAAAGTCTTATTGATTCCAAAATGTCCACCACCAACACCACTATGAACCGTTTGGAGAACTTCTGGAACTCTTGTCCTGGGTAATACAGTCTGGTAGTTCCTTTCTTTACCGTCCGGACTCTCCCATACTCTTTTTAGTAGGCCATTTTCTACAACTAGGGAGTCCCATAATGCCCAGTAACTTTTCAGAGATGGAGATTTATTGGAAATATCCTGCCAATCAGGTCTATCCATTTTATTTATTTTCCATTGGAAAATTGGGCCAAACTCTGGATCTTCACTCTGTTCTTTAGCAAGGCTTCTACTATCCCAATGTTCTGGGCCTTGGATGCTAATTCTCAATTGATTTATTTCTTCTTCTACAGTTTCTTCAAAATCTTTGAATCTTTCTTTCATGAGCTCTTCTAACTTTTTATTACTTTCTTCTAAACTGTTCTTTAGTTCTTCTTGGCTGTTCTTCAGTTCTTCTTGGCTGTTCTTCAGTTCTTCTTGGTTATTCTTCATTTCGTTTTTTAATTCATCTTGACTGTTCTTCATTTCGTTTTTTAATTCATCTTGGTTATTCTTGATTTCCTTCATCATTTCCATTAATTGTGTCAAGGTCTCATCCATTTTTATTGATTTCGATCTGGTAACTGGCATACACTTACTATTTGATCCCTTTTTTTTTTTTTTTTTAATCTTCGAACGTTTCACGTCGTGGAACGTCGCACTTCTGACACCAAATGTAACGTTTGTCTAACCTCCAAACAGATTAAACCAGCTTGTTCGACAAAACAACACAAATCTTTATTGTCACTAGATACAAACTTCAACTATTTTTCACAACTGTCAACACAAATTCCTTAGTTTGACGTTTCGGTTGAACGCGCTCACGCTTTTAACTAAAAACTCCCCGTCCTCTTGAAATCGCGAGTATTTATATATTTTTCAAGCTTCTGGAATATTCGGGAGCTTCTTTTTGGATTCCGGAACATAATGGAACGATTCTATGACTTAAATGAAAATTCTAGATTAGAAACGTCAACCTAAAGATTTTACAAATATTAATTTACAAACAATAAGAAATGAATTAACAAAACAGACATTCACTAGCAAGGTAGGTGAGCTTCCGTAACAATATTATTTTAAATAATAAAGTTGTTCCTTTGGATATATTGGTTATAGGCAACAAGGAAAATGAAAACTTTATTGGATGATATATATGATTGGATAGGATATGATTTTTGGATAATTTTATTATTATTTTGTTAACAAAATGTCCCTTTTGCTTTCAAACCACATTTCACAAAATTAAAAAATCGGTATGTTGATAGAACTATAAGGAAAACAAAATATCGAGTGTATCTTTGTAATCAGGAAAGCAAACTTGATTCGAATATAAGTACGGTACTGTATTTATTATATTAAAGTGCAGAATGAGGTTCTGTAGTCTGTAGTACTAAATTACTGTCGCAATCACGAAAAATAGCGGAAATGTGATTTGTTACCCCAAAAAATTGATAAGATATGATTATTTTAAATTGGCTCCAAAACGACATTTGCGTCTTGTAAATAGCTGCTGCGTTATTTTGACGTATCTCCATTTGTTTGCTATTTATTATTATGCCTGTGTAAGGCGTGTATATTCCAAGTATTGTTTAGTACTAACTCAGTGAGAAATAGTCGTCAAACAAGGAAGTATATGAAATAAAACTACATGACAACTGATGCTAATTATTATTGTTGGCCACGCTTATTAGAGGTGTACTACAGGCCAAACTCAGAATCTTTCGTTTTGGTGCAAGCAGGTATACATAATGTCTTACTGTTGGAAGCACTGAAAAGTGGAGGGCCTCATGGACCTGGCGGTTCAACGCTGGCTGAATTCATAAATAGACCCAGCTTTACTCCGATGTGATAATCCCCAAACCTCTTATTCTGAGTTAAAGTACCTACCTGAGGGAAGTACTCAAATGCGTTTACTCAATTTCAATTGGATAGGTAAAGCCGAAGTAGATTAGCTGGGAAACGATTTACTAATAAACACAAAGAGGTTTGGCACAGCAGTTGCTTATATAACAACTCTATTTAGTCAGTTACAATCTTCCTAAAGACAAATTGTGAGAAAAGCGAAAATAGTTAGGTGTTTTAGCCGATGTTAACGATGGAATCAGTTTCTCCAACAAATTGTAATTTTAAGTCATCCCCGCAACGACCACAATATAATCAAGTTTATGCTGGTTTAGACAATATGAAGAATTATTCCCCAGTGCGTGATATGGGGTATAATGTGAGTTCTGTGCATTACTCATCCGGCAATGACAACGTATACTTGAGTAATATGAGTACTCAATATTCCCCAATTAGTCAGTGTTCATCGACATATGAAAACGAGACTTCTCTGGTAAGAAATTAATTACTAATTTAAATATTTCGGGCTATGTCAGTATGTCAGAACTTATAATTAGTCATATTAATTTTTTAATCAATAGATACTTATGATTATAAATTTATTTGCAGAATTGGCAAGAAGACAATACCCCCATTGATTTGTACCGAAAGCAGCTGTTAAATATGATATCTTTAGAGGAAAATCCCGAATCTGCCGCAATTCCTATTTTGCAGCAACAGGATACACGTACCAGTAGGCAGTTTGATGGTTAGTACACTATAATAATCTATCTCTTATTCTAATTTATAAACATATTTATTTTTGTTTTGTATTGTTAGTATGGTTCCAAATCGTGTTACCAAATTGTTAGTAAGATGTTATTTTCAAAGTTGTTGCAGTTTCTGAATTTTTAGTTCTATTAATATTAGACTCAAATTTTAGGAAAAAAAATAATTTCAGTCACTTAACTCTGACAATCAAGAATCCTTCCAAGATCTTCGGATCAGTCAACTGTAATAAATAGATACATAAAAAAATGTATTAACTTTTACAAAACTGTTATATTATAATATTCACGTGGCACCATAAAACCGGATATTCCAATAAACTGTGAAATACCTAACAGGAATTCAAATTTTTTGTATTAATTATGTTATTTTATTTTCAGAGCTAGTTGATGCTCAGCAGCCCTTAGCAGTAATGCCTAAAAAGAGCGATGCTAAAACTAAAAGGGCTAGAACTGTCTATACATCTGCTCATTTTGCAGAATTGGAAAGGGAATTTAACCATAATAGGTATATTAGCCGTCCAAAGAGAATTCATCTGGCACAGTGCCTTGGCTTGTCTGAACGACAAATTAAAATATGGTTTCAGAATAGACGAATGAAATTTAAAAAAGTCCAGAAGAACAAATCGAAGGATTTAAACAAAAATCGTTATTCAACTGCCACTGCACCGCTCGTTAGTCAAAAAAGTTCTGCATCGATTGACAAATCTGCAGGGCAATTAGGTGTAGTAAGCCCATGTCTATGAGTAAGCCAATTGCCGAAATACGCAGCTGTTGTTCAAAATTAGTATCCACAACCATATGTTCAGTACAACCTGCAATGGGATGGAAAAATGTCTTGCTCCGATATTCAGTATCAATACCCTGTATATTTTCCAAGATTACAGAATGATAGTAAATTTATCAATACTTACAATCAGCCAGCTCAGACAGAGACAATAAATATTCCAGATCAAACATATGCATTTACGGAAAATGGGCTACCAGAATACTGGTTCATTCCACAGACTTACAATCAACAATTCAACACGTCATTGTCATTTCAGCAATGTTAATCCAAAATACCCCATTGATTGGTACCGAGATCAGTCGTTAAATGTGACAGCTTTAGAGGAAAAACGCGTACCTACTACAATTTACATCACGCAAATAAACATATTTTGCAGCAAGGAGATACTAGAACCAGTGGCCAGTTAGATAGTAAGTGCAATATCTACAGTTTTTCTCTTATTTCATATTTTTTTAATTCATAAAGCTACCAAATTTTGTTTTTTTAGTATAGCTACAAATGGTGTTGACAAATTATTACTAAAATATTATACATCTTCAAATATCTTGTAGTTTAGAAGGATATTTAAAAAATGTTGAATATTAGCTCTTAAATTTGAGAAAAAAACGTAAATTGGATTATCTATATTATATAGATACTTAAGAAGTAGTATTAACATTTACTAAACTCATAATATACTGACGTAACATTATAAAATCATGCAGATATTTCAATAAACTGAAACACCTAACAGGAAGTCAAAGTTATATATTATGTTATTTTATTTCCAGAACAAGTTGATGCTCAGCTCTTCGCAGTAGTACCTAAAACGAGCGATGCTAAAACTAAAAGGGCTAGAACTGTCTATACAATGGCCCATTTAGCGGAATTGTAAAAATAATATAACCATAATATAACCATAATTTGCCGTCCCAAGAGATTTTAACTATCATAGTTCCTTGGCTTGTCAGATCGACAAATTAAAATGTGATTTCAGAACAGACGAATGAAGTTTAAAAAGATCAGTACAAGAAATCGAAGGATTTGAAAATCGTTTTTCTCCTGCTATTTCACCGCTCATTAGTCACATTAACTCTGCGTCGATTGACGATTGAGAAATCTGGAGGACAATTAGATATAGGAAGCCATTTGTTGAACCACGTAGCTGTTGTTCAAAATCAGTATGCACATTGCACATCCTAATGTTCAGCCACACCATACATATTTTCGGTACAACTAGCAAAGGGAAGGAGAAGATTGATAATAATTTTGTAAATTCTTTCAATCAGCTAACACCGACAGATACAATGAATACAATGATGCAATGAAGTGCTGGTACTGAGATCAGCCATTAAATGTGACATATTTACAGGAAAATCGCCTATCTACTACTATTCCCAGCACGCTATATCAAGTAAAGTCTTCTAATTATTATACTTTGCTGCAACAGGATAAAAGTACCACTGGCCAGTTTGATGGTAAGTACACTACAATCTTTCTCTTATTTTATTTTATTAAGAATTTTTTTTGTACCTATTGTTAGTATTATAGCTACAAATCGTATTGCCAAATTGTGAGTAAAATGTTATTTTCAAATATGTTGTAGTTTATGAGAATTTTTATGAATTTTTGTATATTAATTCTTACACTCAAATTTCAGGAAAAAACTTAAATTTCAGTCACTTACTCTGACATTTAAGAACCCTTCCGAGACCTTCGGCTCGATCAACTGTAATAAATAGACACATAAAAAGTAGTATTAACTTTTACAAAACACACAAATATTCATGTGGCACTATAAAACTGAGTATTTCAATAAACTGTGAAACACCTAACAGGAAGTCAAGTTTTTATAAAAATTATGTTATTTTATTTTCAGAGCAAGTTGATGCTCAGCCCTTAGCAGTAACACCTAAAAGGAGAGATGCTAAAAGTAAAAACAATTTAACCATAATAGGTAGGGATATATTTTCCGTCCCAAGAGAAGTCAACCATCACAGTGCCTTGACAGATATATGAAGTTTAAAAAAGTCCAGAACAAACCGAATGAAAATCGTTATTCATCTGTCATTGCACTGCTCGTTAGTCAAACTATCTCTACATATAGGAAACCATTTATTGAACTACAAAGCTGTTGTTCAAAGTTCACAGCATACATATCTTCAGTACAACTAGCAATGGCAAGGAGAAACGTCTTGCTCAGATGTTCAATACCCACACTCTGGAGATTTTCCCTGATTATAGGTTGATAGTAATTCTTTCAATCAGCTAACGCCGACAGAGACAGTCAGTACTCCGGATCAACCATATTGATTTACGGAAAATGGGCTACCAGAATACTGGTTCATTCCTAAAAGCTAAACAGGCTTATAATGAACAAGTCAACACGACCTGGTTATTTGAGCAATGTTAGTCCACAAAATCCCCATTGATTGATACTGAGATCAGCCGTTAAATGTGACATATTTAGAGAAAATTGCGTGATGTTTTCCCTGTCTAAAAATGTATCAGTCTGCCTCGATCCCTAGAAGACTGACGGAGGATATTCTCGGCCGCAGCTGTTATTCAAAATCAGTATCAACAACCATATTATCTTCAGTACAACCTGCAATGGGAAAGAAAAATGTCTTGCTCTGACATTCAGTATCAATACCCCGTATATTTTCCAAGATTATAGAATGATAATAAATTTGTCAATTCTTACACTCAGCCAACTAAAACAGAGACAATCAGTATTCCAGATCAAGCATATGCATTTACGGAAAATGGGCTATCAGAATACTGATTCATTCCTAATGCTACATAGACTTACAATCAATAAGTCAACATGTCTTGGTCATTTGAATAATGTTAATCAAAAATACCCCTATTGATTGGTACAGAGATCAGTCGTTAAATGTGACAGCTTTAGAGGTAAATCGCGTACATACTACAATTTCCATCAGGCAATATTAAGTACATCTTATAATAATTATATTTTGCAGCAAGAAGGTACTAGAACCAGGAGCCAGTTAGATGGTAAGTGAAATATCTACAGTTTTTCTCTTACATATTTTTTTAATTCATTAACCTATTTATTTTTGTTTTTTTTTTAGTAAAGGTACAAATCGTGTTGTCAAATTATTAATAAAATATGTATTTTAAAATATGTTGTGGTATAAAAGGATATTTTCAAATTTTTGTATATTACCTCTTAAATTTCAGAATAAACGTAAATTTTATTATTTGTATTATACAGATACTTAAGAAGTGGTATTAACGTTTACAAAACTCTTAAAAATATTCATGTAACACTATAAAACCAGATATTTCAATTCAACTTAAAACACCTTTAACAGGAAGTCAAAGTTATATATTATGTTATTTTATTTTATTTTCAGAACAAGTTGATGCTCAGTCCTTAGCAGTAATACCTAAAAAGAGCGATGCTAAAACTAAAAGGGCTAGAACTGTCTATACGTCATGGTCAATTAAGCAATGTTATGGTAATATGACGCCTTTTCCAACTATAACAGATCTTTAAATGTAACTAAATAGTGCAATATTTATGTTACTTCAAATACTGTGTTAGTGGCAAACAAAATATCAATGATTGTTTGATTTCTTATAAGAAAATATAGGAAATACCATGACTGCTTGTACACTTCTTGTTAAAATATTCATATAACTATCTATATAGGTATGTTAAGCAAGGTTAAGTTAATATTCTTTACAGTCATGCACTGTAAGTACCATCCAGAACTTTGTAGTAAACATTCTTTATAGACTCTTATATATAGCACTTTGCGAATATTATGCAAGACGCTGTTATTTATATGAATATTATGTTATTTACAAAAATATATTTAATTAATTTGTTACAATAAGTAAAGAACTATATGGAAATGTGTCTGATCTTAGGTTAGGGATGGTTTATTGTTATTTGTTTACTTTTAATTTTTGTTCTGCTTTGAATAATTTACAATAATTTGTAATATGTATGCAAAAAAATGATATAACAGAAATCGATATTATTGGTTTTTATTTGGAAATTACTGAACCAAATGTTCTCAAATTTGGGGGATGTTTTGAGCATAAAAATAGCTTCAAAATGAGTTCCCACTCAACCCCCATTTCCATTTAAAAAAAAATTCCTATTGCGCGCCCAGCTGTCACTTTGACATTCAGAGCTGTTATTGATGTGTCAAAAAATGCAGAATTTAATCATATATTATCATTCCAAATTTCATCACAATCTACCCAGTGGTTCAAAAGTTAGAGGGGGGGGGACGGACTTTATGTCCTCACTGTATATACTTAGTAGTATAGTACTATATAGACTATGTCTGACCTCTGTTTTAAATTATGTATATACATATGTCTTTAAATGATTTTCATCTATAAAAGATAATATAGCATTATCTATTTTAAATAAAGTTCTTTATTTCACATTTTAGTTTTAATAATAATTATAGAACGTATTTTATTAGAAGAGACAATTTGATCACAACCATCATGAATTCTTGTTTGTGTCACTATTATTTTCGGCATTTCAGTTATCTAAAAAAAAAGTTTAATTACATACAAAGGTTTCCATCAACATAATTTGTAAAATTCCTCAGAATATTATATATTTAGATGTCGGTATTAGTTTCAAAGTAAGTACCTATGTAGGAATACCTGTAATAACTGTAGGAAAGTGCACTGCATCACCATCATCAGTTACGAGGAAAATGCTGAATGGATCAGCCGTTCCTTGAGGTATTTGAGCTTGGTACCACAACCATCGGTGCTAAATAAGACACATATGCACTGTAAAAATATTTAGCAACCATTTAATACCCTTTGAATATATAAAAATGAGGAAATTTTTTTGAGTTATTAATATTTTCAATATTTTGGTTCTAACTTCACATTCTTTTTTTTTTCAACCAAGGATGTTAATTGTTGAACAAATTCTACCATTTAGCGCCCACATAGATTTTGCAGAATATTACAAAAATGGGAGGTTGTAATTCTTTTGACGGAAGTATTAAAAATGTTCCAACTGAACTTGGCCTGGAACTGTTTCTTTGATATCTTCATATGTAACTAGTCGACTAGCAACTGATATAGTCTAACTAAATTCCTCTCATAAGTGTAATAATATGTATTTGTGGTTTACATGTTTGTCTTGATTACTTAAATTAAATAAACTAACAGCTGCTCTTGCACAATTATTTTTTATCCCTCCACATTTCTACTTGTGCTGCGATTTTTTGTTAGTATTTGAATTCATCTATTGGATAATAATACATTATTCTCATTGCGGCTTTCGCTTACTATTACAGATAGTAAACATTACTGATACCTTATCTTAAACTATTGTTTAATTTTACTCAGAACATTGTTTTTGTTTATCTTAGTTTAACTTTGAACTGCGCTACCATACTGTCTTAATGTATACTGTCTATATCTATACTTTTAACTGGGAGATACAGTAAATAATAATAAAAAAATTTCACATAATAAACACCAATAAAATAAGCAATTATTGGTAAATAATTCTTATCATCAAAACTAACCCAAGAGTAACAATACAGATCAGGGACAAAAACACAGCAACGCTCAGTTTACGGTAGTAAACAAAAATTATTTATTCATTATCATTATTTACACAGTAATGACTAATCTTCCAGCTGCAACCTGTTTCGCTCATGCTCCGATTGTAAACTTATTTGGAGAAGTATTATATTTTGAAAATAGTTATTGTAAATAAACAAAACAAATACTGTATATAAATACTTAATTATGCATAAATAATCGAAAGTAACACAACTCTGTTATGTTTTCAATTTTACTATAGGAGTAAATGATGTATCATAATGTGATAGTAAATTTATTACTCTAATTGTCATTAACAACAATCATAATCAACACTGTAGTGTCGATTCATGATTTTAGTCGTTAGTTGCTAATAGTGAAGTAAATAAGAGTATATGATCGGTAAATTCACATTATTTGTAAAATAAGGGGATGGAAAATGTTTAGAAAAAAAAGCGAAAAGACTTATCAAGACAGTAGAAAGGAAATCAAACATAAGTATCGCATGAGTAGTGCAGTATTAAATTATATGTTAAAAAGAGAAGAAATTATATTGATTATAAATTGTAGGGAAATTCTTATAGAGCAGTATTCACGTTTTCGTATGTAGGTATCCTAGTTATATTTATATGTGTATATTAGTTTATGTTAATAAAAACACAATGATGTTATTGAATATCTAAAAAAAAAACCTCGTTTTATCTTTGACTATACTACTATAAACTCAATAGTTTTATATATAAAGAAGTAAGTTTATTAAACTATAATTTTTGTTCTGCTGGTAATGTGGCAGACGTGAAAATAGGCATGAATTACATGAATGTTTCCTTCTTCTAAGGTTTATGAGCAAGTTATCTAGTGAAAAATATTATAATTTGCACCGTGAAAGAAAGTTTGTCAGAAGAAGTAAGAACTAGAATAGAGCACGAAAATGCTACAGCTAATTTTTCAGGATAGTTAAGGCAAATTACTAGTGGAGAGTGGGATAGCAAAAAGGTATTTGACGAGCCAAAGACTTTTGGGAATATGATTATTTAGATTAACTCAGATCGCACCCCTTTGTAGCGTAGTTGCGCAGGTTGATTTTATTTAGTGACTATAACATAATAACATAATAACAATGAATGCAAACAAAATCCAAAGTGGAACAATGATGAAATAGCAAATATTTCGTCCGCAAACTGAATGTCTTTTTGGATTTAGAATTTTCACAAATATCTAACTTAAAAGTGAGTCTACAACATTAATGTTGTGAAAATATGTTATTCGGTAGATTGAAGAACGTATTTATTGAATTCGAATGCTATAAAATATTAAACGAATGTCTCACCCGTATGTATATGTGATATGTATTAATAAATCAAATTTTCCATAATGGTTTATGCCAATGCTAACATACTCAGTTATAAGGAGAAATATTTTTATTAATAATTATAGACCTATTTATAGGTAGCCACCAATATTATCTGAATTTGACAAATATATAAAAGCCTTTTGCAAAATACAGCCAACATATATTTTAGAAACTTTTCGAATAAAATTGAGAAGAAACACTTGGATATTTTTAATAAGTATAGATGAAATAGAATAGAAATACAGTGACTTCCGAATTTCATGTACTTAAATAATATAATAGCATCGACATCCTTGATTTGTTTGCTGGAGATTTGGTTAGAGTTAGATCGTGTTCTTACCAAGTGATAGATTAGGTAGAAATAACATCGAATTAAGAACAATACCAACTACTGAAATTTGCAAAAAATAAATTGATAAATTATAAAATTAAATAGATGTTTCAGTTTATAGTTGGTTTCTGGTATAGGTATTTCGTGAAATATGGAAGTAAGGTGCTTATAGAATGAATATTTTATTTATACTTTCGCAAGAACAAAACTATTGAAACTTTACTTTCAAGGCACCAGTACAGTGGTCAATCGCCACATTAGATATTAACCTCCATTATGCCTGCTATTAAATTAATTTTGAACTAATTCCAAATTAAACTGAATTAAACTACCAAATAATTTGTATACCAAATATTATAAATACTACACGTTTTAAGAGATATAGTTAGTAGTAGTGCGTTATTATGTACTTTTAATATGGTTGATACTATAATATTAGTGTACCGAAAATATCAATCCTGTCATGGTTCTGTAATATTTTTTATGTAAGTAGCTAAGTGACAAATTAAAATGTTTTTACTTACATTATTAATGTATTTTCAGTGATTTTATATTGTATGTTCAGTGATATTCTCTAGACAAACAGCTTTATAGGCCCATGTTAATTAATTTAGCGATCTACTAAATGCACAAATATTAAAGTGATGGTTGTTGGTTATGTAATTGTATAAGATTCAATTTCAGTGGGTAGTTTTCAATGTTCAATGTAGCGTAAAATAAAAAGGAACTACGGCTCACTAAAAATGCGAATACTTATATGATTTAGAATTACTGTAGGTACCTATAGATACCACGTTAAAATTGGGGAAGTAATATCTATTTGAAGGAATTGCATTTTCTAGAAAAATGTATATGCAAATTCAAATGTTAAAGACTGTTACTTTTGGACTAAAATGAAAGGGAACACAAGTTAATGATATCTCAATTGCAACATTTCTCCGAGTCTATTCGTACCGGCACAATACCTATTAATCACACATTCTATATTCTATATATTAAGTAATTAAGAATTAAGGTCAAGTGTTTGTAGGTATATATTTGATGTACCTATTAGCACCTGGTGGTAAAATGTAGTATCAGTTCTACTTGCAGCAAACAGAAAAATGTTGGTATTCTGTAAATTTTCTTAGATTCTATTATAAAACCTATGCTTAATGTAAGTATTCTGGCCTACAATAAAATGTACCTTAGTGTGCCAAGTCGTTCACCACCGCTGCCAGTGAACAGAAGGGAGTTTGACTAACTCAATGCAGACTGGTTGGGTTTCTTACAAGGAATATATATTTATTATTGAGTCAGACAATGGGCAAGTCAGTTCAAGGAGGCCAGACAAATTTTTCCCATTACCGAATTCACCCAAAAACAAAAAAAAAGACGTAACCAACTTACATTGAAAATGTGTCAAAGGAGACCAAGAAATAAAAGAACTGTAAATTTTCTAATAAGCTACTTAATGGGACTTTGGTATAACTATTTTCATAATACGGATAAAGTATATGAATCGTGTAACATTAAAAAAAAAATAGCACTAAGCAAATATTGGAAATCTTAATTACTAAAACAAAAACTAAACGTATATGCTAGGAGTCTAATCTTCAAAGCAGAAAGCGATAGAAGTGCAAGAAGGAAACTAAAATAGTGGGGCAGGTACGCAAAAATTAAAGGCGTGGCACAACACATACAGCTACGTAGTGGTACTAATAAAGAAAAGCATAAAAGCATGGACGAATATATCCTTGACCACAGAATAAGGAGCTTTATACAGAGGCGAAGGTAATGCTTTCCTCTAAAACCAAATTGTAGTGCTCATGCGCTTCACAAGTAAGTCTAATTAACCTCACTTTTTTGTTACTCACGTGTACGCAAGTTGCAATATTTTTTCATTTACAATATTTTGCCATTTTGTAAATTTAAAAATAGTTTTTTTCCGGTACCTAGGCTTTAGTGTGACGTATCACAAAATAATATGTGATAATATTAAAATCACATCTCTCTCAGTGTACTAAGTAGTACAAGGTCACTGAAAAGGACCCTTCCAACATCAAAGGGACTGCCCTTACCTTCCCTTTTATATAAAGCTCTGTATTCTATCTCAGGGTCAGGGTCAACCGCTTATTCTGGTAAAATAAATATGCATAACTAGCCACCACAAACACCCTAATTCTGCAAGCACCGCACAGATGAACTATCTCTAGGAAGTTAATAAACTTAAATTTAGATTTAGACAAGCTAATAATACACTTATAAAAATATACCAGTCATATAACTATTAGATGTGCAAGCTTATATATAAAATCTAATAAAATTTACTTCCCGAGTTGAATAATCAAAGAAAAATAATAAAAAAATTAAAATTAACATCATCAATCAGGGTACGCCTATAAGCAATAAATAAGCGAAAGTATGTACAACTTTTCTGAAAATAGCTAAATTATAACTTCTAAAGCTCATGGCAATTAAGTATTTAATATGTAAACTAAAGACGACCCTTACCTAGAATTATTCAACTAGAAAAATCATAAAGAAAACATTAGATATATGCAATAAATATAAGCAATTGTGAGTCAGAAAAATTGAGTAATAGGATAAGCTAGAACTTGCGTGCGTCCTAGGAGTGTTGAAGTGGTGGAATACTTGAATGTCACTGGCAGCAAACTCTACGAAATGGCCTGAAGAAGAAAGACTAACTCAGAGTAGTCAAACGTCTACCTCGAAAGTGCCAAACTTCTTAGAAGCAGCAATCATCCAACCACAGGAAACTTATATCTTCTTTCCTTTACTTTTACTTGTATTAATACAGTAAAATAAAATAAGTTTTAGCCCACTTAGGATATATTTGCAAACTGCATACCGAACCGAATAATAATGGTAATACGGTTTTAAAATTGTGAAAACTCTTAAAGAAATAAAAATAACCTTTGATAACTAAAAAAGATAAACAATAAAGCTTTACTTAAAACTTTAAATTATCTGAATATTATCTGAACTTATATAATAAACGGACTATAATAAAATATAAAATACCCAAATTTGAATGTCATTGGGTTTGAAAATTCCACCATAAGTTTTTCTAATTGAACCGAGAAAAATAATCGATCGTGCAACGTCACAAATTAACACATAGTGAATTATAGAGTTAACAAAGTTGCTAAAAATCGGATTTTATTGGCAAATATTGGAACGAAATTTAATTATATAATGAACTCATAACTTACCCTTAAACGAAGGGGTCCTTGATTACATACACAACACTGCGGCTTCTTTCAAATGTTGCATAGATACCGATGGTGCGAATATAGACCTTATATCATCTGTGGATAGGAACTAGTTTAGTGTCTTTTACTCATGATGCAGATATCTTCTTAAACAATTTGAAAATATTTGAAATTGAAAATAATTTGAAAACGTGGTGTGAGGAATAATCCTTTAAGAAAAGTTATTAATTTAGCTTTACGCCAATCACTAACTCTAATGAAGAACCAATGTAACCCAAATCAATAAGATGTAGTTTGAAAAGAAATAATCCTCCTACGAGATTGCTTCAAAAATCAAAAATTCCTTTCAAACAAACGCTCACACACCGTGATATTCAGTTAAGCACCGGAAAAATCAAAGTGGCTGGAAGTGTTACAAGCCGACTATTATCCAAAAAAAACGACACCTTTTTTGATTATTGGTGATTCTGATTGTACTAGCCAATCAGAAACGAATGGACAAAATACAAAGTTTATAACTAACGAAATCCAACCCGTAATTATTCTAAACACACTATAGTATACGTCTTATATGAACATTACAATACTATACTTATACAGATGACATAATTGTTAAAATTATGCAAATTTGAAGCATTTATTGCAAGCGAAATTATCTGCACAATCCGGCAACAGTGTACCGCGCAGAATCTTGGGAGGATTTAACAGCGAATAAGGATTACCGGAAATCACGATTCACAGATCCTCAAAATGGCGAAATATAAATCAGTCGACCCACCTGTAACATAACAATAACCTATTTCAATAAAGAACTATGTTTGTTTACATCTAAAGATATATCTATAAATATATCTCTCAGGAGATATATTTATCAATTTACTGGAAATGCTATTGTCAATCCAATACTACAATGACAATCTATTATACGTACTTTAACAACAGTAATTGTGCATTCAACGAATGATGCCACAGGGAAGTTACCCATTGACTAAAGGATGGTTTAACCACAAGTATAAAGATATATACAGTAATTTCACTCGGCAAAATCTCTTTGATGTTGGTGTCCTTAAGTTTTGTTTTTTTAACCCCCCAAAAAGACCACTGCGCATACTACCCAAGCACAATCATGCGCATTAGTGACCGTTTTTGGGAGACACGCACAGGCCCGGACTATTATTTTTTGGAGTAAAAAAGGTGGCCTAACAGAATTTCGTTTACAAATGAAACAATATTTTGTAGCCATGTTACACACAATACAAAACACTTATCAAAATCACAAACACAAACGCCTAGACACACAAACGTATGCTGATTACCTGTAAAGCAAAAAGCAAATGTGCGCCCATAAAATAGCATACGCCGGCCCATTCCTCCCCTTCTACATCTGTACCAACGCGCATACTACCCAAGAGCAGACATGTGCATTAAAAACTTTTGTACAAAAAATTTAAAGAGTGAAACTACTGTATATATCTTTATACTTGTGGTTTAACTAGTCTCCACTTATAAAACCTCCTTTGAAATGAACAACCAACCAAATTAACCAAGCCGGAAATACGAACAAAAGTAAGAAATAAAAACAATAGTTTAATTATGTAACCTTCAACTTGACTTTTCTCTTTTAGGGTGGAAGGTAGGAGAATTTTCCTGAGATTACTGTACTTCCCTGCTACTAATCCACAAAGGGTAGTATTACCGTGAATTGAGAAAATCTATACAATGTATTTTCTACCTGTAATTTAGTAAATAAAGTGATATATAAGTATTAAATGTTTTGAATTACATTGAGAGGTAAAGTTATTTGAAAATACAAAATGAGAAAATAAAATATTGAAAAAATAACTGTCTCAGTATTTAATATATTAAAATGTTACACCTATTTAACTCTTTTTTGATAGATGACAGCAACAGGTAATTTTCAGAACGGTTTTTTGTATGAGTATTACTAGTTCAGCTAATAAATGAATAATTAGAAATGTTGTTTCCAGATAAAAGCAGTTAATAATTAATTAATTAAATAATTATGAAGAACATTTGTCTTACATTCTAGAGTATTTCTTCTTCCGATATTTTTAAATAAGAACATTATTTTTAATTTGCAACTATTTGTGTTACTTTTAATTAAGATTAAAGGAGGGGAGGCATATTTTATCGGTCTACATAAAGTTTCTAAGAGGAAAAAGAGGGAATCTACCTCGCTATATTCATACATATATCTTACACCTTTCCTTCACACCTTCTTTCCTTATTAGGCCAGTCATCTAAAACATCGTAGGTCGCAAATAATTCCAGAGTTCTGATTTTTTGGAATGTTGTTAGGATAGGTACCAATAGCGTAAAACCAAGTTTGTAGCTTCGAAAGACCTGTGCTAACTGCGTAGTGCTCGAAAAACCTTCTTTTTTTTTCGCACTTTTTTCAGTTTTTGACTTATAACTTCCAAATGGTGCATCGCCCTGTACAATTTTAAAGTGGACAAAATTTACTACAATTTGAGTGCAACCGCAGCTCCATAGGTCTAATAGCTCCCGAGATACAGCACTTTAAAAATTAGCCATTTTTCCCAAAAAGTGGTTGTTTTAGCCGTCTTCCAAGTCGAATATCGGCTAAAATATTCAGCCTACGAGGAAAGTCGTTGGAAATGAAGTTGTAGAGCAGTTATTTAGCTTTAATTTAAGTATAAGCGGAACACTGTAGGGCTAATAGTTCCCTTGTTATCAGGAAATAACAAAGAATTAATGAAAATGGGATTTTTTAAGAAATGGAGCCTGACGAATTCCACAACTTTTGTAAAAGATAAGAAAGATATAACTCAGTGGAAAATGCAAAAGTAACTAATTAACTAAGTAACTAAAATACACGCAACTCAGTGTTTTATATCAATCAAAATGAAATTGAGTTCAATTAATAATAACGCATCCTTTTTCCGTAGGATCCATCATTTAGAAGTTATAAATCAAAAACTGAAAAAAGTCCGATAAAAAAAAGGTTTTTCAAGCACCTCGCAGTTAGCACAGGTCTTTCGAAGCTGCAAACTTGGTTTTACACTATTGGTGCCTATCCTAACAGCATTCCAAAAAATGAGAACTCTGCAATTTTTTGCGACCTAACGCGATTTTTATGTCTACGGTGACTGGCCTATATATACCATGTCTAGACTTAGTGTAATAATAACTTTAAAGTTAGTAAATGGTTTGCGGTGAAAGTGTATGTGTAAAATTATACTTTTAGACAGAACTTGACAATATAACATTGTCAGTTTATTCTAAACTTATAGTTTCACTGATCGTATCACAAATCTCATTACCTATTCACTTATTTTGACGTTTAAAATGTTATTATTATTTAACTGATGGAATGTCTCGGTCGCCTCGTCACATCGTCAGCTTTTTTCATAGACATGCCATTGCTGTCTATAGCCGCTACAGTTTAGCACTACTATTCAAGACTAAACCACATTTGAAGTCAATTGATATTTAGAAACTCACTTTCTGCTTTATAATTAAGTATATACTTACAGGTCCAATACTGGTGACGTTTTCACCAGTATTGGACCATATAAACGATAATTTTCATCTACTTTTTTGCACGGAAACCGCAAAATTTGTAGCAGTCCAATAACTGATCTGATAGGTTCTAGGTGTGTACATTATTAAGACACGATTTAGAAAGGAATATTTTGCCGAATAACCTATTATGCGATGTTCACTTGATTTCGAGATAGTCTTCTTGTCAACTTTTGTTTTTCTTAAGGGGGCCATAAGAAAATAAAATTAATAAAATAATAATTCGACTGAACCTTCAGATCAATTCTTTATCCGCTACAGCGGAAAGAAGGGAAACAAATTACCAAATTTTACAGGCAGGATTTTGAAACAGATTCAGAATCAGCATTAGAATGTCTCAAACATTCCTCATTTTAATGACTTTCTATCTCTTATAGTTTCCGAGATCCCAATGGTGAGAATTTTGGACTCGTGATATGTTTGGAGGAAATACATTGTTTTAGTTTCTTCTATGGATTTTATGTTACCTTAGATTTTTTATTTCCAAATATTTAGCCGAATGGCCTCCATGGACATTAGTAGGTATGTTACCAAATTTTCAAACTTTTCCTAGTTATAATTTTTTCATAATCGATCGATGGATTTCCAGGTGGGAGACCCTGTAATACATAAAATCGACTGCCAATAAAGAAATGTGATCTAGGCTAGTTATTTTAATCACTTTTTACACAAAATTTTGTGATAAATGTCCATTAAAATCGGTACTGTCACTTTTACAGCATCTGCACGAAAAGTGCTACCGATTTTTTCGTCTGTCGATGCGTTTTTGTTCTTATCGTAACTAGACGAATCGATTTGCGCAAAATTCTTTTTTTATAAATATGCTTCAACCAAATCCTTAAAACTACCACTTTTTTTGTGTGCACCCCCAAGTTGATGCTACACTTTGAAATGGCAGATTCTCAGATTTGGCATTTCCCAAGACCAAAAAATTGATTTTTATCTGCGAAAATTTTGATCATTATCATTTACCATCCTGTCTGCCAAATCTCTTAGTAACCTCGGCGACCGTGAGTCCTTATCCAACTTCTTAAGCATATACTTGAAAAACTGAAACTGAAAATTAAAGACACCACATAAATTAAATAACCCCTAATTCCAATGTGGAATGGGGTTGCACATTTGAAACACCGACACATCGACATTGCCAATGCCGGAGCTGAGAATCGAACCCAGTCCATAATAACCAATGTGATCGATAAATGCTGCCACGCTCTATTCCATTATGCTACCGAGGTGGCAGGCACTTCTTTTTAGAATTTTGCTGAGCACCAAATTGATCAACTTCATTATAATTGAATTTCTATATCTTCTTATTTCTGAAATATCCATAAGCTGCACAAAATTATAATTTTTTACACAAAAACAGACACCCAAGCTACTCTAGTTTTGTATTCAATTGTTGTTTCATTGGCTCTAAAGTATTAGGACACTATTCCCCCTTTGATATAGCCGCATCACGGTGAGTTTTACAAAAGGTCAGTTACAATAATTGTTGTATAAAACTGTTGTACACTAGTAATACAAAATTACAAGTTGGTTACTAATAGGTACTATGTATGCAAGGGTTGATGGAAAACGTATACGCCTAGATACCTTTTAAGTATTTCTCAGAGCTCTCTTTTAGTTGCTGCAGCCATCAATATTAATTTTACGGCATTCTAATTTTCATGAGAACATGAAAATATATATTTAAAATGAAATATTTTTTCCCTGAAACTGTTAAATCTAGAAAATCGTCCTTCTCGATTCATCTTCAAAATGTGATTTTCAGGTTTTATTACACCTAAAGGATATCGTTATCTGGGTTTTGAAACTTGAGACTCATACAGAATTTTATTGAAAATGTTCATCTTGTGAACACCATATCCATGCGGTATATAAGAAACTCTCGTTGTTTCTAAGTAATTTGTAAAGAAAGTGTGATGTAACTTACATTGTTAGACATAATATAATGCAACACTAGTTGTTTATTCAATTCATTTGTGAGTTACTCAGTAGTTATTACGTCTAAGACGTCAATCATCCATATATATTAAAACGCGTCGATTCTGTCTCGCTCTAAATTCCGCTGCCGAATCGAAGAAGTTTCTAAGCTATCTCCTCCGAGGGGGATCGAGGAGCGATCCCCCCGGATGCCTTTCCCAATTTTTTCCTATGCCTTTTCCCAATTTAAAAGCCTTTTCAAAAAACCTCTGCAAAGTTTTCGTCGATGCTCGGCGAGAGAGATGCGGCTAGCACCGGTGTTTGTCCTCGCGCCTAATGGTTCCGTCACGCTTGCTGAAATTCCAACTTTTCGCGGAACACCCTAGCCCTTTCTCTAATTCTTACGGCTTCGAGAACCGCTTCACGCGAAAGTTCCGTATTTTCTCTAATCCTTTGAGATTTTTTTTCGAGATCGTACGTTGAGTTCCGTCTATTTCGTCTTCGAAAATCTTGAGTCGAATCCGTCTCAACTTCTTTTTCATTTTATCTGCCGATGTAAGATTGCACTAACGAGACAAACTCCTCCCACGAAAACTGTCAAATTAATTAAACTTCAGATAGGTTGTTATTTTCCTATGAGAAATATTGCTAACGGAATCAATAGTACCGACTGACAAACACTTCTGACTACCAAAATACTGAAACGAAATGCTTTTGCAATTAGAATATCGGTAAAAATTAATTTGTTAGGTTGACACGTATAGTTTACATACTTAAATGTCTCAGGGTCAACTTCTCAGAAGTGGCGCGGTAGCGCAATTGGATAAGCACGGGTCAGACTAGGCTGGTGCCAGCTGCGAATTAAGGAAGCTGCTACTGTCAGCCACCGATCAGCTTCGTGTGACCACAAAATTCGCCACTGACGCCGCCAGCCGGCGAGTATTTGTCAGCTGCTGGCGAAGTTGGACATGTTCAACTTTTGGTAGCAGGCAGCGGCGATTAATAGGTCACGTGTCGCTGACGCCAGCAGGCAGCGCAGTCTGACCAAACAAAATCCTATTTTATATTATCAGCAGCGCTCCAGCGGTCAGTATAGGTCTCGGTACAGTGACTTTATGGTCTCGGGATCTTCTTCTTTCAGCTCTTCGAAAAGTATTGAACATACTCTCAACTCTTCCCTTCTTTCTATCCATGGCCTAACCCATCATCGCCTCTGATTGCGGTTATATGAAAGCTGATTAAGCACTTCCAAACAAACCTCCCCCACAAACTCATTTAACAACTTCTTAACTAATTTTTTACGTTTAATTATTTTTCGACACACGGGTGCCATGCTTGCTGGTATTATTTCTAATGAATATAAACCAGCGAATAACAGCCGAAAATGGTAAGTAGCAGCTGGCCGTGTGACCGTGTAGCCAGCCGCTGCTTGCTAGTGCTACTACCAGCCGCTGATCACCAGCAGCTGGCACCAGCCTAGTCTGATTCCAATTATTTATTAGTATTAGTGTTTAGTTTATTCTGTTTCGTCCGTAGTTTTTATTCTTTCTGTAGGTGAAGTCTACATCATTTTAGTTTACAAAAGTAAATATATACAATATTAATTTGCTGCAACAATTATGACAACAATATATTTTTGGCCCCATTGATAAAATTGATAAAAATGTTTGTAGTGGCGAGATACAGTGAAATACACTGCAGTGCCCTCTATGGGTCTTTGCTACTACCTGTCTGACAATTATTGTCTAATTGACAGACAGATAACGATCTGCAGAAAAGCAGATGCCATTACAGCGACCTCTATTGTCTTTGAGGAAGACAATCCTACTTAATTATCGGAAGGAGATGCTGAAAACAACTACTCCACGGACAATATGCCCCGACTGACGTTGCATTACATCAACATCTCCATGGATGTCGCCACATCCTTCATCAAGACCAAATACCAGACAATGACCGGTTTCGATCTTGTTATGACGATATTTCGATCTTGTTACGACATTGATTGCCTTAGGCAATCAATGTCGCCAGATCATTCATCGATTCCGATACCTATGGCAATCTGATGAGATCATAACAAGATCGAAACCGGTCATTGTCTGGTATTTGGTCTTGATGAAGGATGTGGCGACATCCATGGAGATGTTGATGTAATGCAACGTCAGTCGGGGCATATTGTCCGTGGAGTAGTTGTTTTCAGCATCTCCTTCCGATAATTGATAAAAATGTTTACTGAAAAATAAATTCTACTTTCAGCACTTAAAAAATTATGATGTTTTACCATCAAAAATAGAGTATCCTTACAATTCATCAAAATATTAATAAAAATCGTTTAGTATAATTACATCATCATTCCAGATACAAAATTTCTTTTTCTTAAAAATAATATTATTCTACATGCTTTTGTCACCCGAAGGGTGATCCCAGGCCGGAGCCCTGGACTCCCGGTAGGGCTAGGGGAACGATAATCGCAACAGCGATTTTCTCCCATTTCTAGTTAATATTTAAATTAGGGACTAGCCTGGTCGACGTGCCGCTCGCGCGTCCCGCATTTTCAAAGCCGACTAGCCGTTGTTGTCTATAGACACTGTCGCCACAATAGCTCGACCAGTCAAAACTTTAGCAACATCCTAAAGTCAATAGGTAGTATTAAGAAAATTACTACTTCCCAATAAAGTAGGCAATTCTTCTGCTACCAATAATGGCCAAAGCCGGCAAATGAAGCTATGATTTTTAACTTTACTGTCCTAAGTATAAAGTACAAATTATTTAAATCACCATTTCCTCATTTTTAATGTATAAACATTTTATTTACTTATACCTTAAAATGATAAAATGATAAGATAGAATAATTTTTAAAGAAATATACAAAATATGTAACAGTATATTAACGAGAATTGATACAATTTTCCAAGGGAGCATGGGCCAAAATTTCTCAATTCAGTAAAAAAATCACGTTTTTATATGAAAAAATACACATAATTTCGCTTGAAAATACCATTTTTTTCAATAAAATTACCAGAAACACAAGTAAAAACGTTGCAATTATGTTTGAACTGTCGAAAATTGTTGATAAACAACATATCCCTTTTGCTTTCCACAAAAAGCAAAAAGCACATTTCACAAAAAATGAATCAGAAAAGCAAACTTCATACGTACGGTAGTTTATTTGTTAGATCACCAATTGTACTATATATAGTACATTACATTACTCATAACTTTGTTAATGATATTATTTTCATTTATTTCAAATATATTTTGTTTCAATCCATGGCCTATATCAAAGTTTACAGAATAAATATTCTGTAAACTTCACTACCGATAATTTTTTGTATTGTTCCTAACTTTCAAATTATCACTTTTAAGAAAAAATAAAAACGGTGTCATGTTCAGAATTTGATAGGATTTCAAATTATGAAATAAAATACAGGGTGTTCCAATTAAAAAAATCACTGTACATGTCGCTGCTCTTTTGTTTTTTTAATGAGTGCGTTTTTAATCAGAGGATTGAAAAGGGCACAAAAAATATCAAAAAGAGGTACTTTTTGAAAAATTTTAATATCTTGAAATTTTCGAAGTTACTGAGTGTGTAATTCAAACTCACCCACACTGTATTGGAACAGTAGACACATTTCTAACTTAAAACTATGGAAAACGAAACAATAAAAAATACATTTTAAATTCTTATTATATACTTTAATATGTATCTAAACAAAATGTACAACAATTATGACGACATATTGACAGAAAATTTGTTTTAAGGACAAGAAACCACTAAAAATATTTCTCGAAGTTTGTCTTCTGTCAAAATATAAAAATTTATAAATGGAAAAACTCGTTTCCACATTCTCCTAATAAAATATTAGTTACTTGGGTAAGAAACTGTAATCTACTATTTTTTCAGTCACATTTCTAAATTTTTGAGAAATTTTCTCTCCAATATTACCTGTAACATTCCGAAAAGCGACCTCAGATTGTTTTATTAGTTCTACACTTTGGATTAATGACAAACTATATTTCTCCATTTGTGTTATTATTTTAGAAAGTAAGCTATAATTTGTTTTTATAAACGAAAGTTATTGTTTTATTTCCTTATTTTCAATTTGTTGCTTAATTGCTTAACACCTGAAAGGGACTGGGAGTGAAGATTCGTCTAAAAATTCTGAAATTAGATCTTTCAGTTGACAGAAATTCTCGCAATAAAAAAGTACGGCTTTTGGGCAACCAAGTGCCCCATCTTCTAATGACAGGTTGAGGTGGAGGAGGATTGTTTGGTAGCCGTTGGCGCTTTAAGGAATATTTGCTTCATGTTGGAAATTAAACTATTTATAAGCGGGAAATCATGGGCAATGCATGATGTATCAAATTTAGATAAAAGATTTTTAAATTGTGCCCGGCCTTTATTATATAAGGTGCTGCATCTAATAAAATGAGCAAAAATTTATCACCGGGACAGACCGCAGAAAGAAAAAAATTTGATAATTCTACTCGAACAAATCTGGCCGTTGTCAATGCATTTGTTTTTTCTAACTTTAACTCTAGCAATAAGGTAAGACTTTGGCAAAATTTCGTCGTTAAGAACACCGATCAACAAATGAGCAATACACAGTCCTCTTAAATCGGTCCTCATTTATACATATATAAAAATGTTTGTTATAAATTTTACCTTTTAAAGTTTGTTTTTAAATTTTAATTGCCGAAATTACCTCCGAATACAAGGAACTTAGGTACGTCGATTCTTCGTAAGGTTGTTACACCTGGGATATCAAATCTTACTTCAATACTTCTAAAGAAAAGAAGTGAAGTGTTGGTAACGTGGCTTTGACAATGTAATGTTTGATGTTATCATTGTATGACATAGGTCCCGCTTAAAGATCTTTTGTTCGTTTGACTCCTTATACCCTGACCTTTTATTATCCGACCCTAAAATTTATGAACTATCCGAATTCATAAATTGACCTAACTTTAGCCTTTTCTGATAATTCACAAACCCTAATTCTGATTTAAAATACCTACAGTCACCACAAAATACCTACAACCAGTGGTGTAGAAAAGATATTTTTGAAAAAGTGAGGAGAGCGAAAATAGTCAGGTGTTTTAGCTGATATTAACGATGGATCTGGTTCCTTCAACAAATTGTCATTGTAAGTCATCCTCGCCACGACCACAATAAAATCAAAGTTATGGTGGTTTAGATAATATGAATAACTAACTATTCGCCAGTGAGTTATATTGGATAGGCGAGTAACGTGAGTCTTGACCATTATTCATCGGACAACGGTTATTTGAGTAACATGAGTACTCAATTTTCCCCAGTTAGTCACTGTTAACAGACATATGAAAACGAGACTCCTCTGGTAAGAAAATACTGTCAAATTAATTACTAATTTATATATTTCGGGCTATGTTAATATTGGTGCAATTTATAATTAGTTACATTGCTTTATAATCAATAGGTACTTATGATTAGATATTTATTTGTAGAATTGGCAAGAAGTCAACAATACTCTACAAATGCGACATCGCATGAGAAATCGCGTACCTACGGGCGCTATCAAATAACATTTTTTAAACAATAAAGTCGGACTTGTTGCATATCATTGAAAAGGTCTCTCAATTATCTGCATTGAAAAATTGAAATCGGTCCATCCGTTCTCAAGTTATAAGCGTTTCTGTGAGTAAGGTTATATATGAATGAAAAGCAATCAAATTCAACAGTTTAATAAATAAAACAATATTTTAATAGGAATAGCTAAAAATGTTGTTCAAATTGAGCACCTTGGATCTCCTGACAGTAGAAGAACCTATCAAATATTTCCTGGCGCACGTTGTGAAATGTTTGCCTGGGGATAGGAAGTCAGAATAATAACGATACATACGAAAAGGCAGAAGCTAAGAAGGACACTCTCAAGTAGTCCAGAAAAGATGAGCCCTTCTATTATATTTTTTATAGGAAATTAGATATGTGAGAGTGAATGTGGAGTACTATTTTTTTCAGAGCCTGCAACATTTGTTTTTATCGTTGTCAATATGGATACCACAAGTAGTAGGAGTATGTTGTGCTATGGAATTGCTGTTGAATTGTTGTGCCAGTATATCATGAAATACCGTTGTGAGCATGTGATACTGATACGAATACATGGAAAGCGGGTGGGCTCTCGAAAGTATCGAAAAAGCAAAAGAGGTGACAGTTAACAGGCGCCGTGAGAAGGAAATATCATACTTTATTGAAGAAAGATTATAGGTTATAGGTATAGATTTGGGATGTTCTTGTGATTGTGATGTTGGAAGGATAAGATATACGTGGAAACTGAAAATTTAAGCAATTTTTTAGATGTTTAAGTTAAATGGTAAAAAGGTTATGTTTACAGATGATTAAACTACAAAATAGTATCGCAATTAGGTAATTGTCCATATTTTCACAATAATAAATTTTGATGGATTAAAATAGTTGTCTTTAAACATTCAGAAATATGTATTTTATGTATTATCTTAATATTCTGAAAAATTTACTAAATTAGCAGAATAGCTATTTATAAATTCTACGCTCTACCACATTCTTAATTCTAAAAAAATAATTTTCCGCTAATCTTATTTTTATAGTTTATTTTTACCAAGTTATAAACTCATGCTTTAAAAATTATAAAACAATGTGTGAACAAGCAATAATTAAAATAATGAAGTATCTAGCTAGCAACAGAACTATCCTGAAGAATGTTGAAATATTCAGTTCTATATTTCATTGGAAATATAAAAATAAGGAGTATTATAGCAATGTAAAAAAAATTGCTATTTTCCAATTCTGCTAGATATCCTTCCATCGCTTTATATCCTGCCGTAGTACACTTTTTTAATATTAGATTAGATAAGGAACTAAAA